>CM030011.1:3455000-3500000 GCA_017639485.1 Pluvialis apricaria | reverse complement strand
TTTCCCTAGATCTTGAACCAAGATCTGAGATATCTGTCTTGTCATCTGCTTCTTGCAAGGAAATATTCTGGAAGGTAAAATTGCCCACCTGCTGGTCCATGTGCACCCTGACAGGTTACTATTACTACAGTTTTTTGTTTGCTTTGTGTGGTGGACTTCAGGGTTTTGTCTGCTGATCATACCCATAGCTGCCAGTAGGATACCACATGCTGAAGTTTCCGAGTTTGTTTCATTTTGTTTTCTTTAAGAGAAAAAACCTAGGAAAGCCCACAAGTATTTCTGAAAAGCTAAAAACCTCAATGAATAAAACATTATTCAGGGTACATATTAAAGAATCCTGAAGAAAACAATTCCAAGTCACCTCTGGAGCAAGTTAGATCTCTGTTGCCTCAGGCAGGCATCCTATGGAAAACCCACAATGGGGTGATTAGATAATCGTAACAGGGACTGACTGAGGGACAAGTGAGTTGAACTAGCGCCACTCAGAAAACTTCAATAGATTTTTCCTAACTTAAATGTGTTTCATTATGCAACTTTACTACTGAACTTTTGGTATACTGTGTGCACATGGACATATTTCACGTCAATGGCTATAGTATAATATACAATTCACACTGGCAGGGCTTTCTGTATGAACTTATATCTGATCATCTATGGTAAGTCACGTATGGCTAATGGTATAAAAAATATTACCTCCTGCACATATTGCTCCAGTGTTGGGATACAACTTTTATTATTATATCACATCAGCCAACAAGTCTAAATTTTGGGCTTTAAAATTGCAGAAATGCCCTTGTAAGGTATCAGGGCTCTCTGAGCTTTCAAGGGCAACTGCAGGGAAAAACCCCGCAGGCCTACTAAAGCAGTGCTGGAGGTTAGCCTTAGATCATGTTTGCTGAAGACACTTTGCCTGGGGAGCCTCATCCTGCAATTGAAATGGTGGGGTGAAGGCTGAGGGATCCCACTCCAGTCAACAATGGCTCTTGCATGGATGCAAGATCCTGCTCACCTGGATCTCATAGCTGGATTGACCGGGCAGAAGGCAACAAAAAACAGCATTGGTCTTCAGGAGAGCTGCTCTGGACTCCTCAGTGCATCCAGCTCGTAATGCAGCAAAATCTTCCTGGAGTGCCCAAATCAGACAGCAGAAAGTCTGGGGGACAGCAGTATGAAATACGCTGCCCCTTTCCCCTCCTAGAGTTGAAAGAAAAATATTTAAGCTACTGAAAAAAATAAAAATAAAAATATGAGTGGTCATTAAAATTTGTGGAGTATGTATTTATTCCCCATAAAAAGTGTGAGTTAGAATTGGACATTGCAAGGTTGCTCCATAAAGAAAATAGCTTCTTCTCTTGGCACTCAGTAGTTTTCTTTGTGGAACTTTTCCATCAAAGCTTCGAAGTGCAGTATTTCAAATACCCATTTCCTCCCGTCTTCCTCCAAGCAACTGAATGCTGACTGGGATTCATGCCCTGGTAGAAATTTGAAGCATTTCACTATGGGGTAAAGAGTTTCAGACATCACCTGGGGCCTTTTAGGAGCAGCAGTAAGGAAAATCTCAAGGAGGATCTGATAAATCAGAGTCTCCCAGACATCCGGTCCCATTTCTTTCCAGATTACTTCGCCTGCTCTTTGAGCAGTCCTGCTTTGACCAGGCCCCATGACTCCAGATGGAGCCCACCTCACCATTTTTACCATTCAGAATTTGAATAGACAAAGTCAGAAGGTTCAGACCCAAACCTACAGTTTGGGCTTCATACAGTTCAAATTGCAGTGTGTAATATTTTGGTGCCTTGCCCTGCCACTGAACGCACAGCCTTGCGTTAGGTCCTCAAGTTACCCACACAGTGCAAGGGGAGCGCTCAGTGTCTTGGGAGGTTAAGAGCATCCATCTCCATCTCCATACAGAAGCAGTCAGTCCTGCTTAGGGAAACAGAAATGCCTTCAGGTTTTAGACATTATAGGCACAAAGATTAGGTGATAGAGTAATCATAAGTGGATCCAATCGCTTGGATCACAATTTTGGGTGCTACAAAAACACTTGAAGGATTCTCCCTGGACTCTGAATGGCTTTTATTCCCATAGGACCTCACTAACTTCTGAAAATCTCCACCTTCTTCCCTTTCCCTCAGCCTCATCAGTGGCACATGCCCTGGTACAAGGAATGAAAGAGGGCCCTTCGTTAAGCCAAACACTGTTTTTCCTATCCCGCCTCTCCAGTTCTGGTAGCCCAAGGGATCTATGCTCCTTTGACTTGTGCCTCCCCATCCACTGCCTTCATTCTCAGTAGCTACATCTCTGTCTGGTGTTGACCACATCAGGGCCATTTATCTCGATAAGATGGCTAATTTCCCTTGTCTGGTAGATCAGAAGTGCCAGTCGGGATCTCAGTGACACCTATATAAATTCAGATTAAACTGATTTTTAGAAGTAGAAGGAGCATTTGACCTGAAATCTTTAGGGGTTTCAGGTTTGTTGCCTAAATCACAGTGTGGCTAATTTACATTGCAATATATAGGTTCTCATTTGGTGGGTCTGTGTATGGTTTGAGCAAACATTGCTCTCACTAGCACTTGCTAGTACAAAAAGGATACTTCTCTGGATGACCTATTCACTGTGAAAGCTAGAAATTGGAAAGGAGAAAACCACAGGAATTGATTTGTTGGTGGGGGGTTTTTTTTGCATTTTTATAAGCATCACAGTGAACTCCAGCATCGAAGACATGGCTGATGACTATGGCTGCCTGCCTTTGTCATATCCTTTTGAACCCTGATACAAGAAAACGCCAGTAACTCCTGCAAAACATGCAAAAAACCTACTGAAGATGCTCAGCAGCTGCATGGTGTTTACCAAGTCTCAAAAAATGCTTAGCAATTATTTTATTTGTTAAAATGCTCAACGTCCATTTTATAAATCAGTCTTTAGAGTTCTCTGATGAGCTAAGGAAATAAATATCATTCACTTTTGGAAAGAGAGTAAGTGAAGAATTAACTGACTGACTTAGAAAAAGCAGCAATAGTGGAGGTCAGGTCTGGATTCATGGGCTTCAGCCTCAAATTCAGTCTCTCTGAAATTCGGATCTGAGACATCTCAGCATAAAATAGCACTAAACCTGATAATCTCAAATTTTGGTTATTACAGTTATGTCTTTAAATGGCATGATTGTCGTATTTGTATGCTCTGATTTCTCCTGGAGTAGGCAAATACAATTAAAAAGTTACCACTCTGCTACAAAAAAAACCAACCCAATTCTAAATATTAGAAAATTAAGCTTAGGAGTGTGGGAACAAAATTTAGCGCTCTGTTGTTATGGTCATCTGTGATACTTGTGTCTAGCTATCTGCTGTTAGAAAATAGATACAGAGATGTTAATCAGGACGGTCATGAATGTTGATGCTAGGTCAGTGGTGATGCTGCACAAACCAAGAAACATTTTACATTTCTTTTGCAGTCTCAGTACACGTAGTCTTTCATATCAATATTTTACCCCAACCAGGACTGCCAGCCCCTCAGCTCTGTTTGAATCCATGCTTTCTCACAATGTTGGAGTTCTGATTTTTGATTTAATATGGTTCTGACCAAACTACTTTTCAATGAGGAGGCAGGCAAAACCCTAAAATAGATAAGCTTTCATTCTGATGGACCTTATTTGCAGCATCAGTTGTAGTGCATCCTACAATATCTTGAGTCCATAGTTTTCATCTTTCTGCTTTCACTTCCCACTCAAGACTTATGCTCCAGGTCTTTATTTAATCCTTCTTTCCAGTTTTGTTCCATTAACCATTATGCCCTGCTAGCATGCAGCTAACTGGCCAGGTAATCACATCAAGGTTCTAGTTAAATTTTGATGTCGGTATAGGATGGGGCATGATTTTAGAGAAGACTGCACTCATTTGAGAGCCCGTTAAGGAAGGTGGCAGAGGTGGGGAGCAAAGTGGTGGATGTCCAGGTTGAGGGATGCACTGGAGATATGAAGACCTTTTCCTGCAATGCAGACAAAGGAATCTCGATCCAATGTATTCCTTTCCACCTGCACTTGCTGGGGGATATTTGAGCTGGTTGTACAAGGCCAGCAAGAGCAAAGAAGATCTCTAAGTTTTAAGCTGAAGGCAGTGAGATACAGGACAGACCACCAGCTTTGAACACGCTTCAGATTAAGTTGTAGTTAAGACATATCAAGAAGATATTTTCAGGATTCTGTCTCAAGACTGGGCCAATGGACAGGCCAGAAGTCAAAAGTCACCAGAGCTGAGTAAGTGATAGTGCCTTCTTTCTCTGAACAGTGCAAGTAACTACAGACAAGAGGGATTTCCAGGTGATGACTGACAGCATCATCTGCTCTGCTGTGGAGGAGAACTGGCATATAAAGAACTTTTTGCTTCAGCTATGGGCTGTTAGTTTGGGTCCCTTTGCTTAGCTTCTCTCTTCCTCATCACTTGACATCCTCATCATGAACCCAACAGAGAGTCTAACTGGAGGAACAGTATAACAAGGCAGTTACTTGTTCATGTTAAGTTCTTAAAAAGGAAAGGAACAGATCAGGACTGGCAGTATAGCTGCTGTGGATTAATATTTAAGCATATATACCTCCTTGCAGCCTGTCATACTGTCATCTGCAACACTGTCCTCCATCAAAACCCTCTTTAAAGCTTGCTGCTGCAGTTGACACCTCTACTCAATCAGGGCAGCAGCTAGGCTGGATGAGCTGTCTTCCAGGATACCAACCCCAGGCTGAAGGGCCAGCCATGACTGCAGAGATGTCCTCCCCCGGCCCCTCAGGCTGCTGCAAAACTGGTGAAGCTAAAGCGGAGCAGCTCATGTGCTGGGTGGAACAAACGTGGCATGTGGGCAATCCTGACAAGCCTTCACATAAATCCAGCAAGAGGGTGAGCACCTGAGAGGATGTTTGTAGTGTTCTGTAGGTACTTCCCCAGGTTCATCAATATTTTGTTATGTCTTTTGCTCCTTCAGCTAGGTCCAAAGCACCATCTGCACTAAGTGACCCACCTCACTGTGACTCCTAGTTTTGCTTGTAAGTTCAGGCTATGCAATTCAAAACACAGATGTGTCACAACCGGAAAAGCCTTCCCTAGTTCTCTTGTGATTCCTGGCAGAAGTCAGACAGAAAGAGAAATGATACTTGCCTGGAGGTGCGTCCCTCCTGTTCTACTCCTAGAGCTGGATTCAGTCATAGGAATTTGACTGTCTGACCTACAGGAGAGAGGAAGTCTATGAAAAACCTTGGTTAGATTCTGGAAGCCCCTTACTATGGTGTCTTCAGGGTTTTCCAGAGCATGGAGAAAAAACAACTATGTCATTTTCTTGATATCAGCTCCTGATACCAAGGGTCTGAACACGTGTGTGTGTGTGTCTGTGCGTGTGAAATCCAACAGTCTAAGTATGATGTAATGTAGGTATTTTGGCATCGCAAAATGGAACAGAATTACTTTTCCTATTATCTTCCAAGAGTTATTGAAAATTATATGAAATATATTCTCTAGGAAAAAAAAATCAAGTTTTTTTTAAAATGTAATTTCTTTGGCAGTTTATTAATTCGTTATTCATTCACTCTCTTTCACGTTGCAAAGGCTTTCTATTATGAAACATTCTGTGAAAAAAATGAACAAAAAAAAAAGTATACTACTTCTTTAAAATATATTGCAAGAATCCTCATTTCCAGATTTTTATTGCAGCACTAGCTGGTATTCTTGCATGCAGTTTTGTAATTTATTCTGAACATTCCACTTAAACCTTTTTTCAATAGCATGATTTTATTAGAGTCAGCTCACTGGACTTTCCCAAAAAGGTATTTAAGATCAAATAAAACCAGTGCTTGGAAAAATATCATTACAATATGAAAGCAGTTACAAAAACATTAGTACTGCAAAGTTTTATTTCAAATGGCTGAGCCTGCTGTACCCCAGGTTATTGCACTTCTACTTCCTCAGACACACTCACTGGAAAAATGGGAAAAACTGTCATCTTAGCACTTTTTACCTGCTTCTCAAAAAAAGCACCCAATTTATAGGGAGGCAGCATTTTTTTTCAGCACCACCATTAATAAGAACAGCAAACTGTCCTTTGTTCCTGCACGCCTTTCTATGGAGAGGATCGTTCCCCTCATGGCTTGGCAAGTGGCCGGCTCCGGGGACCTCAACAATTCCCCGGAGTGAATGGATTTGGGCAAAACAGTGGACCCAGTGAGGTGGAAGTGTAGCTTGGCAAATAGGGCAAATCTGTTGCTGATACAAACAAAAGCAGTTCATTTAAGAAATACGTGCAGGCTGCCTTTACCTGTACTTAACACAAACTACCCCTGATGATGCTGCGTAGCACAGGTACTACTGCCTGGTGGTAAGAGGGTGCTGTGCCCCACGCCTGGAAGACAGTGCTGTAGCACTGGGTCATGTATGAGCCTGTAACCACCAGCACCTCTCCCTGCTGGGATTACAGCAAATGGCCACTCCCGCAGTACTCGTCGGCTCTTTTCTCTCCAGCGCCAGTAGGATGAAGCTATGACTGAGCCAGCCAAGAGCCTGCCCGTCCCCCATTTCCCAAAAAACCAAGTCCAAACCTCCATGGCAGAGGCAGCCTCCGCCTAGGCAGACCCACCAGCTGGAAAATGCTGCCAGACTTGCATCTCCCATTCAACTCCACAGCCAGGCAGTGAGGGCAAATATTTCCCTTCTTCAGCTGTTACTTTCATCAGAAAAGAGATAATTAACGGCTGGCGCTGGTGGATCTGGAGTTCAAGCTGTTGTTGTTTGGTATTTTTGAATTTCATAATGTGTTTTAAAAGAGCTCTTTCTGGGGCTTTTCCTGCTCATAACCTCCCTTCAAAAATTGATGGTGGTCCATAGAAAAAAAAATCCTTAAACTCAACTAAATTAAAATCTAATCTAGAGTATAAATGAAAATTAAGAAGTAAAATAAAGGAAATTTTAATTGCTGTGTCATCACATTCTCTGACACAGTATTTTATTTGCTGTTCTTTTATTTGAATGCTTATTATTTATTTTATGGGTCAAATGTGAGGAGAAAGTAGACATCTGAATAGTGTCCCTTGGAAGCGAGTTGTGTTCCCCTTTTTCCGAACCCTTTTCTAGGCTATTATTTTCCAAGCAGAATGTGTAGCAAAGCAGCATCAGCACACTTAAGTTTGAAGATTAGGTGTTACGTGTGGACTTTTAAATCCTCTTTTAAAATTGCAAGTTACTGTTCATATTACTTTTCTAAGTAGAAATATGCTTAAAAAGTAAAGTCTTTATTGCTTCTTAAAAGGCGTAGTGCTCTGTGATAAATTCTCATATTTTGACTGTTAATATGTTTGAATGAAAATTATTTATACATTTTGGTGAGGTTGAATGGTTTTCATTTGATTGCTGCCTCTGGAAATGAAAGCAGAGTAGCAGGAAATTTACATGTCATGCTGTGATGTATATCCAGATTATGAGATGATTGTGCAGCAGATGAACACCAAGTAAAATCATTTGCATCAAACTGTGACAACTGCAATTCCTGACAAGGCCTCTTAGTTTTTTGGGCTATTATCATTGTACAAGAATATAATCTATTGACAGCAGGGCTGTTTAATACATTTAAAGGCAGACAGTGGAAGAAATCTTAACTGTTTTCATTCACCACTGCACAAGGGTGCAGATCAAAAGTGAATTATATTTAAAAATATGCATGTATGATGATAAGATGCATGACATTCATCAACCTGTTTAGTCATGGTTAAGCTGCGATGGTGAAGATCCAATATTACTGCCATATGTGGTCTGAAATAAAGACGTGAGACTGAAAATTATATTATTGCCCAGTAGAAGTGAATAAACAGGGGAAGACATTCTTTCTTAATCTTTCTTAACCTTTCTTCTTGGATTAAATTCTGCCCTTTCGTACTTTTGTAGAAGTATTGGTCTTAACTTCAGCTAAGCAAATTTAAGCTTTTTAAATCTGCTGGGGTTTTATTCCCTTTTCTGTGGCAAAAAGCATCCCGTTTTTTTCCATGATAATAATAAAAAGAGCTCCTTTGTAGGACTTCCAGTATCAACTGGCTCTGGATCAGGATCCAAATAAACACTAATGCATTATGTTTCCCATGTCAGGTATAGTCTTTAAAATTATTGGGCTAAATTAATGAAAGTATTAAAAGAGAGAATTAAAGGACAAACTGTCTAATTCTAGGGAATGTATTTTGGTGCTCCTTACAAAATGCTGCAATCCCCTCCAAGGTCCAGAGCAAGCAATTCCCGATCTACTTGTGTTTTAGAGCCATTCAACCAGTTCGTCACAGCAGTCGAAAGGTAGCTATTATTGTGGACACAGCCCTGAAAGCACAGCTCCCTGCCAACGCCGGGCTCCAGCCTATGCGCGCACTGTGAGCTACTGAAACACTGATATCGGTGCGGTCTCCATGCAGAAGAGACCTGCCACAAGTTTCCTTCAGGGCTGTGTTGGCAACTGTAGCACCACAACGGACCGAAAGGACATAGATGGGGATCCTGCCAGGAGGTAAGTTTTAAAAGGTTTTATTAATTGTTCTTAATCCTCCCAGGGAGAATAGGGCCAGAAATGAGAAGTCTGTGGGAGGGAAATCCCTGCTAAGCTGCACAGGTGGAAGGTAGCTGGGCTGGAAGCAACTAGTGTCCCCAACAAAAAAGGTAGAACTGATGTGGGGAGGTGCTGCTCAACCACAACCCAACCAGGCCTGTGTGAGCGGGAGCAGATTTTGGCATGTGTACAAGCTGAGTGCTTTCAGATGAGCACACTCAGAATCGCAAGTGTGGTGCAGAAACACTTAAGCAATATCAGTGCAGGAGAGTGGGCTTAGAGGTATAAGGTAGCTCTTATTCTGGACCTGATCTGTTTTCCCAAGCTAAACAGCTTGAATCTGAGCAAAAGCAGCTTAACTACTCATTGATTCAGCCTGCTTTGTCTTGATGCTACACTGTGCCACACCATCTACCTGGCTCAAGGCAGGGCTTACTCCAGGATCTCCAGAAGCCCATGCTGCCTCTGTGGAGCTCACACAGACAGCGCTTACCAGGGGAGGAGATGATGGGCAACCCCCTGGAAAGGCTGTGTGCACTGGGAGCAGCGTAGGGCACAAAGAGCCTGGGGAGCACAGAGAACCACAGGCAGACACAGGGCGTTCATTTTACCATGAAGGGAAGAGTTTCAGCATATTTGTATTGCTATTAGCTCCAGCATTAAGAATAAAGAGAGATGGAACAATTAAAAAGTGCTGGCCTTTAAAAATTGCTTTCTTGAATTTTTGCTTGCAGTCAGCAAGACTAGCATTTTTTTCCCTAAGGTAAAACAAGGCTCTCATGTAGACATGTCTACAGATGCTGAAAGTATTTTGGAAAAGCAAGGAAATTACTGTTTCTGAACTCCTCAATAAAATCACAAAAGTTGGCACTATAATACCATGTGCACAGTAATGGCAGGAGATTCCCAGGTGCAATGGCTGGATATACCAAAGTTTTCATTACTGCACTATTATGTTAGAAAACTAAGCAAAGACAAAGGGCTAAGAACTCCTGGATCCCTTTTTCCCTCCACTTTTGACTTGTGTGATGCAATACCAGTCATCTAAGCTAACTTTTTGTCAGTCCCTTAATGATAAAAGGGGAAGTATGCAGTATTTCTTACCTCCCACAGCTGTCAGCAGGGTTGATTAATGTTGACAAGGGCATTTCTGGTGTGATATGTACGGAGTAGTTGCTCTCTAGCCACCTCAGTCCAGATTCCCATTGGTAGGCCATTCCCGCCTTTGCTTGCACTTTCGGTGAAGTTAAGTGGGCTCTGGAGATCCCAGTGGGATGTCGTAAGCTGTAAAAATGATTAGAAATAAAGAAAAGATTTTAGTGATTTTGCAGGGGGGGCAACAATGATGCAAATGTAGTTTTCTCTTTAGACTGAGGCAGAAAACCAGGATATGTTCCTAATGATCTGCTCCGCCACTATGCAAATACCATTACAACTAACGCTTGTTTTGCTTCACCAAATGCTCCAAATACATGTAGGGTTTCAGTGTTTAAGATAACGATAAAAAGGGGTCATTTTCCTGTGGTCAGAAGGGTGTGTCATTCCTGCTTCAATAGAAGGATGAAAAAATCTCTCTGACTGGGACAAGAAAATTTTACCTGTGTTCATTTTGGCGATAAACATGCATAAATGTGTAAGGATAATTGCATTTTGTATCATCCAAAAAACAGAGAATCCTTTCCATCCATTATGAGATCTTTCCTTCTACTCTCATCCTGAGAATGTTTTATCACCAGCAAATACCGTATTTTCTTCCTGGTACCAAACTGCCTTTTTTCCATTGTAGGTTCTCACCTTGTTTTGTTAGTGCTCAGGCAACATAAAGTTTCTGTTTCTAATATTAGAATATTACAATTCTAATTCTATAACAAGAAGCATGAGAATGTCAGCAAATATCTCATTATCATTAGAAAGTGTGAAAAGCTGACACTGCTGCGCATGCATCAAAGTCACACGAGTGCCCCAAGACTTGTGATTCCAGTATTCAGCCTACGGTGCACTTAGGTTTCACACAGGTGAAATTCCTTCATTTCTATTACCATTATCGATTCATGTGAGACCAAGATTCGGCTCTACGGGTCAGGAAGATCACACACAGAGCATGGAAAACCTCTAGACTCAAAGAGTGCAGCACTACACTTTTCCCTTTCCCCTAATACCTGAGTTATTACCCCACTTCTGCCACTGGAGAAGAGGACACCCAACCAGTCCCACCTTTTGATGACAGCAACATGCCCTTCATTGGCATGGCCCAAGCGCTGGTGGGAGCTAAAGCCCACTGCAAGGTTGTAGTGCTCCAGAACATTTCCATCTCCTGAATGGAGGTTTCTGCATGTTGCTTTATTTTGACATTGGAGAGGTTGCTGCATTTGGTAAGGCAACTAAATACTAACCATTTGGGGGTCTTTCAAATGTCAGCGTAGCGCTAATATGAAATCAAACCTGTTTTTATTAGATACTCCTGATTCACCAGAGAAAACCTACAGATTAAAAAGTTATCAGGTTTATGATGTCGTCCTTTTTGGAGCTGAGGAGCAGCTGTTGCTACATAACAGCTCTGAGCATGATGAACATTTTGGGAGAAGGGGTAATTTTTAAATAAAAAAGAATGTAACTATTCTGGAAGAAAATCTGGCCACTAACTTCATTTGACATGTGTAATAGACTGTGATAGTTTTTTGGGGACTGCACGATGCAAAGTAAAACGAAGCTGGTAATAAGCAACTTGGCATTTATTCTTTATGTAGGAATATTTGTTCCTCAAAGTCAGACTATGTGGAATATTAGCATTTGAATAAATTATTCAACACTTTCTAGAGAACGCAAGGGGAAAAAATCTTTTCAGCATTATAACATGACAGTCTACAGGGTAGTAGAAAAAGAAGGCTGTCATTTTTTCTTCAATTACAAAAGGCAAATATTTATTATTTATAAGTATTCGCCTTGTATAGGCTTAAATGTTATTTATGAACCTGTTGCATAGTGATTTTCAATGTAACTCATTATTTTTAGCCTTAGGGTGTTGTAAAGGAGCATGGATATATTTAATGACACTCTGCTAGTCAGCGCAATTACACTGTAATCATTATGTAAAATGTGCTATTAATTAAACCAATTTCTAGTTAGAACATTCTCTTCTGCAGGGCTTAATCTTAATCTCTGGCAATCTTTCTCTCTGTTTTTTACCCATTAATTATATGATTACTTTTTAAGTTACATATGATAAAATATGTTTTTATTTTTAAGCTTAATACGCTCAATTATTTGTATTTATCATGCCGTTTGCCTGAATTATTGAAAAGGCTTTATTTGCCAAACAAAAGAAAAGAAAAAAGAAACATAAGATCAGGCAGTTATCTGGGAGTCAACAGTAGTTTGATGGTTGACAATTGTTTCTGATGTTCTTTTTAGATGTCGTATGGCTGAACTTAATTTTCAGTTCAGAAATATCTCCTCTTCAATCTTCCCCTTTTATGCTAATTACCACGTAGAAATCTATACCTACTTTTAAACACTTCATTTATACACAGAGGCAAACATCCATGTTTTCCCACATTGAACTGGTTCTTTATAGTAGTATTTTGTTAAAAGAAATGTAGTTATACTAAAACATTTCTCAGTCTTAATGCAGTTGACACGAACATTAACCAAATAATTATTATTAAGGTATTTTTCAGCTACAAATAACACTGTTAACAATTATAGTTAAAATAATTGCATCAAAATGTCTACCACACTTCAGAAAAGGAAAAAAATCACCTAGTTTTTGAAGTCATCCTTGCTCTGCTCTGCAATGACCCCTTGTGGAAAAAAAGGCTTGAAAAGAGGAGGAATCGGCTCTAAAGTCCCTGCGTATTCCCTGGAAATTTGTTATAGATATGCAAGAGCCAAAACGTTTTGTTCTTGCCAAGCCTGACAGTCAGGCATTATGGACCAATAAGCCTGAAAAGCGTTGGGTCCATTTTATCTGAACTCCCAAGCTTTTGGGAGGTCTCCAGGGTCTCCACATCAGAGTCTCCATGGCAGCCTCCCAAGGCAGCTCCTCCTCCATCCACGCAGCAGATGCGGGTAGACCACCACCGCCTCGCCATGCTGCTGCGTGTGAAACCATCTCTCCTGCTTAACCTTTGCAGTTGCTAAAGAACTCGTAAGGGGTGGTGTAAATTAAAAATACCTTTTCTAAAAAAACCTACCACCCTCTGGATTTACACAGGTGTAAGTGGGAGGATTAGAGCCCTACATGGTGTACGTGCTTCCTCATCTCATCCCAGTCTGAGAAGGTTGTCACCTGCACCAGCAAACAAGAAGCAGATGGCCAAGAATCACATAATCATCAATCTAAAACACCCACTGAATCCGCCATGTAATCCAGCAAACAGTTGTCACTGCGCTAAGAAGCACCCAGAAGAAGCTCAGGGCCTTGTTCCCAAAAGACTAACATCCTCTGTACTCTAGCTTTAACTAAAGAAGTAAAAACTTCTGGGAAAAGTGTTCCCCAGTCAGTTAATAAGGTTTTGCAGGCTGTGGCAAAGTCACTTGAATATAAACTTCTTTCTCCTTGAAAGTATGAGTAGAGCAGGATATCATAGATTCCCTGACATCCTCTTGCATTTTCCAAGAAAAATTCAAGTATAAACCAACATTTTGTGCAACTGCCTGCAGCCTGATGTCATTGGATGGCTGAATCCAGCCCAGCTCTCATCTGGCCTTACTTTGTGCTCCACCTGAGGACAATGGGAGTCTTCCCACCAACAGCATCAGGACATGGACTGTGCCCTTCAGGACAGACTTTTAGGTCTGTCCCAACTTCTTTTCTCAGTGAGAGCCAAGTACCTGAACAAGAGTGAAGCAATTTGATTCTGCAGCAATATTCACTTAATGGGATACATCACACAGAAGAGAAGGGTGTAGTGGGAGCAGAGACCACTTTCTCTTGCCACCTTGAAGGTAGGTCCTGACCTATTCTGGTCAGATGTATAAATATCTCAGAAGGCTCATCAGCCAGTGTAAATGTTCTTTTGTTTCTCCTCTATATTATTCTATAAATAGCTTGTAACTCAGTTTCTCCCTTGCTGTGGTTACTGGAGTAATTTTATTTAAAGATGAAGTGTCCTTGAATACTTTCCTCTATATGTTAAATGCAAATATCAATTTCTTCTGTATTTGGTATGTGTGTGTCTTTTCTGCCCCCCACTATTTATTTCATGAACAAACCCATCCGTTCTGGACAATACAAGGGAACCTCATTTTGTGTTTTTGAATTACTGATGGTTAGTAGACAGCACATCATCCCATCTACATCCCTTCTGTGTAGGGTACCAGAGTATGCTAGTGCAAATTATGATGATGGTCTGTCAGGACTATGTCTGTCAGCTGGAAATATTAAATGGGTTTTCTTTCTTTCTGGGTGTAAAAGATCCAAATGACCCCTCCTGTAGCTGAAAGCACAGCATGTGTAACAGGGGAGACAACTGGCACGTACTCTGGAGGAAGAGTACACGACCATTTCACATTAGCCTTATACAACAGGTTCCTTCAGCTGCACTCCATCCAGCACAAGGACTGCAGAGTCAAGGGTCCCGTGTTTGCCAGCAGATCTTGAGTCTGAGATAGGAGGACCAAGGTCTGTGTGTGTGTGTGTCTCTTAAAAAGGGAATCTTTACCCAGATGAAAAATTCATGCCTCTGGTTAGTGCTGCCATTTCTTCCATATCAACACTTTCTCTACCACTGCCAATCTGACTTGAGACTTTTTTGAAATGGGGTTTGTGCTTCAAGTCAATTATTAGAGACAGAAAAAAACAAACTCAAACAACCTGCCATGGGACTGAGTCATTTTCCTAGAGCAAGAAAACAACTCTTCCTCACTAGAGGAACTGATCACTGCTACTGTAGTCAGCTCCCACTCAGAAACTTGGACTTAAGATCAACAAACCCTTTCAGCTTCACTTATAAGAGCATGAGACTGGCAACTACACCTGCCCGCCATGTTCTTTTGCTTGTACTGGCTTCCAACCGCTTCTGCCACATGCTGCCTTTCCTAAATATTCTTAAAATACTCTTTTGTCCAGTGAGGTGGCAGATGCAGCAGAAGGCAGCCAGAGAAAAGGAGGTTTGGAAGGTGGAAAGAGGACTTCAGGTACCATATCTCTCATTCTGGAATTTTTCTTACACTCCAAAACAAACCAAAGATTTGGAAAAGGATGCTGCATCCTCAGACACTGCCCAGCCATTATCTGCCTGCCTTGGCCGGCACAGCTCAGCCGCTGGCACAGCTAGAGCAGTCCTGGGGCTCCTCTTGCCTGTGCCACCCCGAACAGCCCCCAGCGCCCACCTGGCTAGAGCAGTGTCCCAGGACACACACAGGCTGCTCAACCGCAGCTCCCGCAGTGGTTCGTTGCTTTGCTGTTTGTACAGCGCTCCAGCACCAATTGGAAATCCCCGCAAGACCCATTATGGCAGTTTACTGGTTTCTCAGTGTTGCCTGAGGTGAGAAAAGCAGCTGCAAGGGAGAGGAGGGGTCAGTCCCAATATACTTTGCTATATCCACAGGACAGCAGCGCACCAAAAGTGCCCAGTAACAAAGGCCATAAACTCCATGATGGAAGAGTAGGAATGATGGCTTTGGGGCACAGTGCATGACCACTGCCCATCTTCCCAGCATAAACCTGCCCATCCTTACTCTCATCTCACACGTGGTAAGTACACATATAAGTAGGAAAATGTATAAGAGTAATGTCTACAGATAGTCCGTAACATAAGTAGGAAAGGGACCACAAGAGGAGGTCTCATCTGGGATCCCACTGTACATTTCATCAAGCTGTTATCCCCCTGTGCTCAGGGTGCAAGAAACAGCTGGGGAAGCATCTGAATTTCTTGACAATTCTCCTTTCCCCAATTTTAGCTTTATTTTTAGGCTGCTCTTTCCTGGATGAACCCAGTCTTCTCTTGCAGGCTCCTGGGGAGCCATGAGCTCACTGATCTGGCAGCAGGTAGCTTGCAAAGAATCCCTGGCGAACAGTTCGCTGCAACTCTATTTTTAATATACATTGCTGACCCTAATGATGGTCTATTGAGATGAGGGCAAGGAATGTCTGATCAAGTGGAGATTAATTTTTGACTGTGCTGTCTGGAAATGCATGAAAATGCACTCCTTTTTCTATTTAGACTCACAGGATGCTTTGATTGATTGACTAGTTTACAAATGAAGGTGATAAAATTAGGTTGAAGACCACATACATTTCTTAAAATGAGTCTGGCTGGTCGTGGAGACAATGAGGTTTGGACAGATTGTATTGCTGGTTTAGGCAATCTTCTGAACATGTCAAGATTTATAGACCTGTACTGTAATGTTACAATTGTGGCTCACTGATATAGGTTTCTTTTCAAATTCTTTCCCATTTTATTTGAAAAAGGCCATTAGAGAGTTATAGACTATTGAAAAAGCTTTTTCTTTGCTAACCCTTAATAAACTCTTCCAAACAAGGACTACTGCATTTTTGTATTAAATTTAGACCAAAATCTATAAAACATGTTCTCCCAGGTTTGGATAATTTGATTATTATTATCTAAATGGAGTTATGGTTCATATTGGCTTGCAGTAGCATAGTAAATAAAAGGTAAGTTAAGGTTTGTACAAGATCTTAGGACACTGAGGATTTTTCACTCTTCATTTGGATTACTGGATTTTGGGAACGGTAAGTATATTTCCCCAGGTTGAGAAATTATAAAAATAAAATCCTCAGAATGTGGTGTTGAAATTAATGTTGCATTGAGCTAGAAACAAATTACTATTAACATTTCTTTATTCTTATTGTTGCACAAATACCCACAGAAGCCTTGGGATTTTCTTAATAAAACAGACAAGGTTTACCAAACAAATGAAAACAGATGACGATGGGTTTCATGCAAAATTAAAAACCATGATGACATTAAAAATCATTACAAGAGAAGAGCAATAGATAAGATATCAAAGCTCTTTATGAATTAATAATAAATTCTATTTTATACATTTTGCCGTCAGACTAATGTTATCCAAGAACTTTGTCAGCGATGTCCTAGAGAGGGGACCTGGGTATGTTTAAAATGTGAGCTCCCAGATTTTGTTTTCATGCCTTCTCCACCTGAAAAAAACGCCAAAATGTGAAGCTTTTACGTGTTCGGAGTGCTTGAGGACTGGGAAGGCAGGATCAAGGTTCAAACAACGAGCCAGCTGTACACGGCTCTCAGGACATCAACAAATATCATAAATACAGGGGTCAGCACATCCTGTCTTGCTGGGGAGAAGGCTGAGGATGCCCCGACACAGAACGAGACTGGCTCCCATTCCTGGCGTGGAGGACATACTTGAGGAGCGGGGTGTAAGGCTCTGGGAGCAGGAGAGGCATTTTAGGGGTGGGAGCCTCAAGGGAAATGCTGGATGCCACCATGACCCATCAGGCAGATGAAAGAGGCTGTTCTAATGAAAGCCCTGTGGGAGCATTTCCACCTCCCTCAGAAGCTTAGAGGTGGGAGGATCAAACAGGCCTGGGCAGCCAGCGAGCCTCCCTCATTCCCTGGGCTGCAAAAAATACGTCCTTTGTTGGGGCACGGCATAAAAAGCCCAATTCCATCTGCCTTGGGGGCAGACTTCCCCACCCAGCAGTACCTCGCTCCAAGCTTTGGTAGAGCGCCTCGTTTCACCACCTCCCCAGGACCTGCTGGGACCATGAGGCAGGATTTTCACTTAATTAATTTACCTGTGCCTTCAGGGGATATTTGCCTTTGCCTAACCTAAGCAACAGCATCCCTTCCTTCAAAGTTCATCCTTAAAAACCAAATGCTATGGCAGGCTTTGGAAGGAGGTGAGGATCACAAGTCAGGGTAACGATGAGGCTGCCCCAGTGCAGAAGGGGTGTGGGAGGTGCACTGCCACGTGCAGCAGTCTCCGCAGGCACGGCCGTGCGCGAGCACCGCAGGGGAGAACATGGTTTCTCTGACCGCGGGTGGTAAGTTTTTGATTCTCGATTATTAAGCGAAGAGCTGCGAGGGGAGGAGTGGCGAGAGATGTGCCTGGGAAGTTCACAACGGCAAAACATTACTCATCTAACACTCAGATGTTGACAGCAGCCAGTCCACGAGCTTCTACACTCGTCCCGAGCTTGCAGCCAGCCCTCCACAGCCCGAGGGACGCTGCTCTGCGGTTTCTATTTCAAACCATTGGCATGTGGTTTCTCTTTCCCTGCTGGCTCCGGATTTTAAAAGAAATTTGATATGAGAAGAAAACGATAAATATATTAAGTCTGAAATTGGCTAGCTGCTAAAGACCCAGAGAGTGTGTGGGTTGTTTTTCTGCAGGGCTCTGACAACGTAAATAAAGGTTATCAGAAGAGGGGTTTTCTCAGGCCGGGGGACCAACCATGCTCTGAGCTTTGCACCATGCTGCAGATGGTCCATGGTGATTTTTAATAGACATAAAATGCTTTATATTGAGAAAAAAGCAGCATTAAGCAATAGAATAAATGCTGTCTAAATCTAATGCTAATTTTCTGATCGCAGATGGGCTAATTTTCAGTTCTTTGCTTCTGATGCGTAAAAATAGATTACCAATTAAAAACACAGAACTAAAGCAGAAGAAAATAAAAGCTGGCAAGTCAGAAAGGACCTTGATATTCCTGGCTTAAACGTGATTACTTCACTCTATCTATTCTAATGCACTTGAAAGCAGGTTTACCCTCCTCCCCACCCACTGTAATATGAGCGACTCCTGTAATAGCTCTAAATGTTTTCTAGGAATGTATGAAATCTTCGAACAGAGGTATTTAAAGGTTTAGATATGTTTGAAATACAGCCATTTTTCAATCTTCTGAGCCAGCCAATCCAGGTGCCTGTTAGTCTACAAGTGTCTGCCATCTTTCTCTGATTGTCAGTGGAAATAGACTGATGGATCACTTCCCTGTGTCACTGCTCTAGACTGGTGACAATCAGTGAAATGATTGTGTCTGCCTCTACACATATCTGTAATTGATTGCCTAAACCCTAAGACTCTCTTTCCCAGTTGATATGATGGAACATTGGACTGAAATCACTCTCGATGAGGAGGAGTCAGGACCATTTGTTATTTACTTCTTGCCTTGCGCCTTTCTTCTACCCTGCTTGAATTGTCCCACAAGAACACATTATGGTAATCAGACAGAATGTATGTATAGGAATCAATCAAAAGGAAAGCCGTCACAAGAGTTATGACATTACAAAGTCTGTTTGTAACTTTTGATTTATGGAAGATTTTCTGTTTTATAAATTGAGAGTGAGGCATGTTGGGATGGCTTAACCCTTGAACTCCTCGGAGAAGGTAAAAAAGCAGTGGAAAAGGAGAATTAATACAGAATGTGAAGAGCAAGTCTTCCCTTACTCATAATAACTTGATTGTAAAATGAGACTAATGTTATTTTCTTTGTATTTCCAGCTTGTAAATGTTTTTGCATGAAAGAAAGATGCTTTACAGGCAAACAAATACGCATCCTGCCAGAAGACTTTATAATCAAAGGCTACGAGCCTGCTAAGACTATACATATGCTTAATTTTTGTGCTGTGGCATCCAACAGCAGTCCATCCCTGTTCACCAAAACATATGCTTAACTTCAGCTCTGAGCCTTAATCTTATTGAACTCAATGGGTTTTAAGCACACACTTATCTTTAGACTTTAGGAGCTTTGCTAATACTGATGAACTTAAACATCTGCTTCCCGTCACTTTGCTTTTCACCTCTGCATGGTCCCACTGCCTTCAGGTCTTGAGGCCCAGTTCTTAAGCACATGCTTAACTACGCAGACATGAACAGAAAAGACGTGTCAGATCAAGTGCATGCGTAAAGGCGTGCAGAGCTGGGGGACTAAATGTAAATATAACATGTCAAATGAATGCTACAAAAGGTGTAGAGAAGATATATTAAACAGCGTACATGGTTATTTACATCTCGGGAGATGTGTGTGTATCCATTCATGAATGGGTCTGTGTGCATGAGAAAAATATTTATATGTATATACTTGCATCTACTTATTTTCCTCCCCAGTCTGAATACCTGCATTACCCTTTTGATGTTTTAAACATATTATTTGGCTTTATAAAAGTGCATTTGGAAACTCTCAGCCTCTAACACATCTTTATCTATCACTAACCCTTCCTCTTTCAGAACTTCCATACAACACCTTGTTTGTAATCGAATACAGCACTCTGTTACTCTGATTTAATTTCTGACATGATGCTGTCTGAGCTAAGCAGTTGTTTTTCAGGAGGAAAATTGTTTTCCCGTGACATTTTGCTTGAACACATCCTCATAAAATAGGGCCTGTTAAATAGCTGCTATGTTCTAGATGGGAATGGATTTCAGCAGGGGATACAACGGCTTCTGAATGTGTGTATACAAAAGCTTAGTTCTCAAGAAATGTGAGAAACCGATGTGCTAGCAAAGTTTGAAAAGCATGTAACTAGTTCAGAAGATCCACCTATTGCCCCTCCCTAAAACTACATTCTACCTTCATGAAAAACCTTCTAGAAGCTGCTTTTTGGATCCCTTGCTTCTTGAAATGTATCCAAAACACTGGAAAAATCTAAGACTGGAAACATGAGCTGGATAGTTGTCATTTTTTACATGGGACATTGTAGCTTTTACCACTTACAATGTTTAGAGGCACGTCGGAACAGCAAAGTGGACAAAATGGAGAGCAGCAGCATTACTACTATTTGGAAAGACTTTGTGAAGTCTTTAGGGGGAAACTGGTAAACAGAGGTAAATCACCAGAGGGAAGTCACATTGCGCTAAATTCCAGATATAAATTTGGAGCTGCTTTGTGCAACTTCAGTGGGATTGGAATTTTATTTTTGTTATTTACTGTGGCAACAACTTAAAGCTTTAGTCAAGGACCAGACTCTATTGTGCTGAGAGCTGGGTGAAACAGTACAAAGAGGCTGTTCAAAGAGAATACCAAAACCTGTGGTTTACAGTAGAATGACTCCAGCTTTAAAAGTCATCCCTAAGAGCAGAATTTAGCTTATCCCACATTCAAAAAGTTGCACAGTTTCAAATATTTACCTGATAATCTTGCTATGTAATATATTTAGCCTTTCTGCTGACAGCTGTCCTCATTTTATTGGCTAATGGCTAAAAGAAATCAAGTTTTCTTTTTAATAGCACAGCAGTCCTTCTCTGCTTAATCTCCTTGTTCAGCTTCAAACTGAAAGCTAATCAGATTGCAGATCCCACTGGGCACACTCTATGTTTTCTTAATACATTAGGAAACCTCTATCACTATCACTGGAAAACTTAAAAAACCATTTAAAAACAAAAAAGAGGAATAAATGAAAATGTTATGAACCTGAAAATGTTAATTAAGCCATTTTCAAAGAAAAGGCTTTTGATTCAGAATAAAATGCCATGTCACTTATTAAGAGTTAACATTTTCCCCTCTAAAAAAGGTTCAACAAAGAATTCAGTATCATTAAAAAATTTAAGCAATATAAATGGATGCTGTGAAGTTCTGCTGTAAACTGTTACAGACAAGCTAAGTATCAAATAAAGGCCTAGTATAATATTTTTATTAATGTCCTTGTGTCAGGATCTCACCTTTCATCTTTTATAGGCCTCTTTCACCCTCATGGACAATACAACAGAGAATAATTCAACATCCTAATCATCATAATTATTTTTATCCTCCTTAAGAGATGCACTTGAACCAAAAATCCAGACCAAATCCTGAAAGGTTAACATTTCAAAGTCCAAAGCTTGATTTGGATCCAAATTTTACCATTGGCATGAGTTACATATTATGACCCACAACAGTTCTTTGGATCCAAGCCTTGATGAAGATACACTTACGATCTTGATTTTACTGATGGCTCAATATTTAATATTTAGAAAAAAGTAATCTGGTGTTGAAGGTCGATAGACCTTATGAAAGATAAGAAAACAATGACAGGATTTTGTCACCCACTGACAATGGACAGAAACCACTAAACTCCAGTTCCTATAGAGCAATAGCTCCCAGCAGCAGATAACTCAAGAAACCTCCACACCTACGTAGCCGTCCCATGCCATCGCTTCCTCCCCCATGGACCAAGGTAGTGACAGCGGTTCCTGCTTGCGGCAGGAATATTCCTGAGCACTATGTCTGACCGACCACAACCCAGTGCCTATACAGTGCCTTTCCTTTCTCTGGCTGCTGGGATGAAAGCTGTCAGGTACAGGCAAAGCCCCAGACCCTGCAACTGGAGGCAGATAATGAAAAATTAGAGTTGTTACCATAAAGGTTCCGGTATTGTGTGGGCTTCTGAGGTCTGAAAAAACAAATGAACAAATCTCAACTCCCTGAAGCACCTTAACAGAGGGTCCTTCTTCTGTTTTCTTTGATTCTTCCCACCAGTACACACATATACTCTTGTACACCCTTCCCTGGCCGTACGGATCAGAAAGCCACATGGGCAACCAGTGTTTCAGCAGTCTTGGGCAAGAGCCTCCTGATCAATGATGTGCCACATCCTCATAGGAGTCTTGGAAACACTTTGAGAAACGAGGCTCTTGTCCAGATACAATATAATAAAATAAAATAAGTGCCAGAAAAGCAATCATATCAGAATCAGTAAACAAAACGGCAGCATCGGAATAATTTGCTCTGTGCAGGTATGACATTGTCAGAGTATTAACCGGAGTATTTTCCTCTTCCGTGGCCCTGCACTGCTGCGATCAGGACACTGTTACGACCTACGGAAGAGAGGAGCTGATCTCTGTGCTATTTCATTTTTTTGGTTAGCTTGGGGTAGTAATGAACAAGTCACAGCCAAGTGAATTAATCTCTCTGGCTCTCCAGAAATGAAACTTCATGTACAGCAATTTGGTCTTCATTGCTTTTTCACTGTGCCCTTTCTATAAGATTCTTCATAAAAAAGTAAAATTAAATTAAAACCAGTGGAAAGTGTGTTTTAACCACTCCAAAAATGTTCATAGATTTTCCATTAGGCACACACCCATTCCAGCAGCACGTAAAACTAGGTGTCTGTGGTAAGCATATTGCACATCATTTAGACTTATCAAAACAGATACCGCATGTTAAATGAACCTCACCAGCTGGCTATTCAGTACATATTTGGGGTCGAATCATGGCCGCAGCAAACTTTCATTTGTTGCAATGCGATCAGGAGCAGTGTGAATTAATCACAGCATGAAGACAAATCCAGTTAGCACAACTAGACCAATGGTAACTCTAAATCTGTTGATCAGATTTGAGTACCAAGAGCCAGAGAGGAAATCTGAATGCCTGCTGCATGGCAGGAGCCTTCTGGGCTTTTGCTTGTTATGCCTTACCTATTGTTTGATATTTCTATTTTCTTTTTTTTCTAAATTTCATTTATCATTCTGGTGTCCCCTAAAAAAATTAATTGCTCTCCACTCTGCAGATCCTTTAAGCCCCCACTCACCTAAAAGCACATGAACTATCCCATGCCTGTTAAGCACATACTGAATCCAGTTGCTTGAATGTTACGTTGATTTAAGGCCTGATAACCACAGAACAGGAAATGTCTATTTTAACAGTTAGTTAGATCAATTAACCCTCATTAAACCAGTTGGTGTTTCATCAACATAAACCAAATATAATAAGTATCTCCAGAGCGCTACTGTATATCGAGTACATGTCAATTAATTAAAAATGTAGTATTAACGGTTTACCAATGATGGAATAAATATGTATCTATTACATCATTGTTAATCTCTGTAAATATGTTTTTAATAACCTCATGGTATTTAGTCAGCATACAATAACTGTCTCATTAAGCTTAAATTAAATGCATGGTTAAGCATATTAAAAACACTTAATTTAAAATGTTGCCAACATTCTTCATAGTAGGTTTCATCGTGACTACAGTTTCTCAGAATTGTAGGTGACTGCCCGAGTTTGGTGAAATCGCTGGCCCTGTGACTTTCTTCTCAATGTCCATTAAGAGCATGAGGAATTTAATGCTATCATTTTATAAATACAGAGCCACTCAATCAATGCAAAGGAGACTAGGTTTTATTTATGGGAAAGAATGCTTATGTGCCAAAGCAGACAGAAAGCTTTGAACAGATAAAATGTTTTCCAAAAAATAAAACAGAGGCTCTAATAAAAAAAAAAATAGAAAAAAAAGGAAAAAGCCCTCTGTTGGAATAACAATAAAGAGAATGTTGCTGTACATGATTTTTCATTTATGGATAGCTGGAGACATTAATATACTTGCCTATGGCTTGTGCATTACTATTCCCAGCTACGCAGAAAGGCAAGGTGATTTACAGCCCCCCGCGCTGTCTCACTGCCCCAGCTCACTGACTGTCTCCACCGGCCGCGGGTTGGCTGGCGACGGCTCCGGCGGGAGGGTGCCGGACTGTGCCGCAGCCGCGCGGGCAGCAGCGCAGGCGGCAGGTATATGTGACCTGGGATTTTTGGGGTTTGTGTACCCAGCAAGCCAATCGCCGGGCAGAGAGAGCAATAGCTGAAGCTTTTACTGCTCTTTAAGTTTCCTCATTGATTCCCTCGGTAACTGATTATATCACCGAAGTTATATAAAAAACACATTAAACGCCAACTAAATCAAGACTTTTCATGACTTTTTTCTAAAGCAATGAAATTCAGGACAAACACTATACTATGCATGGAGATCACCACCTGGAGAACAAAACTCTTCATTTCACACCCTGTCTTTCCAAATGGAACTAGAATGAAGTCGTGTGTTTTATTCATTTTATTATTTCCTGCGCTATTTATATTGGCATTTAGAAAACATACGGCAGAAAATTCAAATTTACAACAATACTCTGCACTTCTGTATCACAGCCCATGTAATGATTTCCAAAGGCTTTATGAACGTGGCTGCACTTAAGCCTTACGTTCCACACTGGACGGTTCATAATAATGCATGTAAGAATAAATAGCACCGGAAACTATTATCAGGGTGACTCTAATAGGTGGGGAAACTGAGGTACAGGAAAATGAAAAGCCACGCGTTAGAAAAGCTCTGAAGTTCTGCTGCTGTTTCCAACCAACATCAACAGAAGATGCAGCACTCCTCACCTCTGAAAATCAGGCCCCATAAGAGATTGCCACATAGCTTTGCATGTTGTCTGTGAAAAATGGAGTCTAGAGATTTGGGATTTCTGTGTCTGTGCTTTTCTCATGAGAATATCCTTCATGTCAGCAAAGGTGGATGACTACAGACTCCTCCTGCTGAACAGATCACCACAAATCATCAGGCAGAACGTTTGGCATCTGCTGGACATTCGGATTGGGTAGTCTTTCCTCATGATTTTAATAAAAGACTTTTGAAGGCATTATGAAACTAAAGGGAGTTATCTTGCTGAATTTCTCACCCACAGCCTCTATTTGCTTTTCAGTTGTATGGCTTTGAATTTCCCAATTTCGTAATACTTCACCTTTTTCTTCCCTGATATGGCATAAAATTCCAAAATCTGCTTCCTTGCAGTGTGCTTCCTGTTCTCAGCTGAGGCTACGCTGATGTGGTCTGTGAAGTTCATGAACCTCTGCAGACTCTGAACATCCTTGGACCGATTCATGCTGCATTTCAGCAGTCTGAGCAAGCTGAGTTTTCTGTGAGTTTAAGTTTCGTAAAAATCGTGTGCTCTTCAGTCCAACTTAATCCAGCTTGATATTCCAGTACTTCTGAGTCCGTTGATTCATTGTTCTTTAAAACAGCAGATACACAGTATCTTTGAAGTGTGTGACTAAGTCAACGGAATGATGGATGGACAGGCAGACAGCTAGATAAGGACCACTTGAGATACGGGGCTTCTACTGAAATTCTTATTAGGATCAGTTAATTCTAACAATTTTTAAGTCATTTGGGTAGCACAGACTAAGGTTTAAGTTCAATATTGTAAAGTTTGTTTTCTGCTATTTGTGAAAAAATATCAGAGAATAAAGAAGGAAAAAAAATCAAGGAAATACCGTCACAATAGAAAAGGGAAATGCTATAAAATTGGACGTGAAACACGTGGCTATAAAATAGAGCAGGAAATGAAAAGAAGAATTAAGCTAGGGCAAAAGTTAACATTTTTATATAGCATCCTTGCTTGTAACAGCCTGATCTTAAATATTTAAAAAATACTAAGTTTTCCTCTAGAACCAAAGTAGCAATAAAATAAAAAAAGGATCCAATTTAGAGGAAAAAAAAACTCAAAGGATGGAGCATTTCTGAATTAAACAAATATCGTGAGACTGGATAGCATCCAGAACAGTTTGTGGACATTTCTGCATACTGAGTTTGCACCTCTCCAGCTCACGTTACAGACACTGCACAGAAATCCCCCTGTCTTTGCCCGTGGAGGTTCCCCTCTCAGGGAAGCCACTGGTGCTCGGGGAAGGAAGAAAAGCGGGTTTCAGTATCAGCTGGTGTTTAAGGCAGACAGCAGGTAGACTTTGAGCTTGAGATGCCCCCAGCATGGTGCAAGCTTGTGCTTGCCCTCCACGGCACCCGTTACCCTCCCGGAAGGAGGCGAGTGGGCCGTGCCGGCTGTGGCGTTGATTCCCACCCATGCGGAGAGGATGGACTGGAACCGGTGGTTTGTATGTTGCGGCAGCAGATTTGGCAAGTCCCTCTAAAATCCTTCTGCACAATGTGTCTTTCAGTACCTGAAGGGGACACGCTTGTTCGCACAAACAGGATCAGCTCAACAGTCTGATGGGGGAAGGAAATGTCAGCAGCATTCACACTTCTATATATATTATTTTTGTAAATCTGAGGTGCAAATTGTTTGTAGAATCTCAATTACACCCCTTATAATATTGTCATTTGCAATCAGCTCTCTATGAAAACAGGGCTTTCAAAGGGTAAGAAAATCATTTGAACTTGTGATCTACAATAGATTTGAATATTCAGATAAGGTCACTGGTCAGAGCAGGGGTGACAGCTGCGGTCAATAAATAGGTTCAGTGAGACAAAATCTTTTTGTCTATGTGGGAATAACCTGAAGAAGAGAGGTTCTCAAGAGGGATCAGAGAGATTAAATTTAGCTGCGTCACCATTTTATTTCCAAGACATTTAAGGCATGATGGAAGCCTTTGGTGTAGCCACCACGCCAGTATGCTGATCCTGCTGACGATGTCACTCTGGTGCCATCAGGTCAGATGTTCTGCTTCACTGTGAATATGAATCTGATGGAGAGCGATGTCTTGTTTTGGCTTCCTGCTGATTGATTTTTGACAGCCTACAAGAAGACTTGAACAAAGCCAACTATAACAAAAATGACAACTGGTTCTAACGTCCTCAATTCCTGGGTTCTCGGCATGATATCTCTTTAAAGAGCCTGATAATCAGAAAATGCTGAGACCTTGGCTTCTGGCAGTCAGGGTCCTACATGTCATGGCTGAGCACCCAAAAATAGGACACCCAGCACTGCTAATAATATTTTAACATCGTGGCTTTCCTTTCAACATCAGTGAAGAATCTGTCTCCTAATTAACTATAAACCACAGCACTGCTTGAAATTCACTGGTAAGCATGAGCAGTACTGTTAAGATCACACTTAAGAAGCTAAGGATGATTAACCTTTGCCTAGGTTATAAAATGGCCCATTTAAGAACTGTTGCTACTGAATATATCACCTTGATATCAATTGGATTATTGAGTGAGAAGTTATACATGATGTTTGGTTTGATGATATATGTATGGTTACAAACTGTTTATGAGAAGTGGAAAAGCTAATAAAAGATTAATGCAGATTTAAATAGATTTTTCCTTTTTATATTCTTCTGGGTTAATTTATGCATATGTAAGCCAGCTTCCATATACTTTAGAAAGGTGCCACCTTTCTAGTTGTACTAGGGAGACATCCTGCTGATGCTATCAATCAAATTACACTAGGGCCCGAGTGGTGACATTTAGTTTATATCTGCATTTTCACAATGACTTTGTTTTTATGAGTTCAGGATAAACTTTCCTGAAAGCTACTGAGAAGAGGTTTCCAGCCTAAATTCAGCTTCCTCCACAGGCACTTATTAAAGAGAGAATGCTTAATTTTCTGAATCACAGCTATGGTTTCAGCCTGTAAACACCTTCGTTTCAGTGCAATTTGTACAGTTAGACTTCAGGTAACAGCATAAGTTTAACTTCTAGACTAGAACTGCCATTTCAACAGACTGGGAGCCTAATCTGGACCCTGCCGCTGACCTGGATGACTTGTGCAGCGTGAACTGCACTTCTGTTTCTCCTCATAATCTTTTTCTATCCAACTTGTTTCTTGGAGGAGAACGGCCTCCTACTTTGTGTTTGCCCCTGGTGGCTGTATTTCATAACAGAACTAATTCCTCCTAGTTCAAAAACAAAAACAAAAACAAAAACAAAAGAAAATAATGATGGCTCTGTGATGCTCAGGTGAGGCTTCCAGTTCTCCCAAACTTCAGAAAGGCATCTGAAAGGGGAGATTTTGTTTCAGACCCATCTCTGCTAATATGTACAGTCTTAAAGCTTTAACAAGACAGTCTTCTTTCAAATTTACAACAGCCTGTGTTTAAAAACCTGACAAAACCAAAATGTGCTCTCCATAAACTATACTGGCACAATTCGTGCAGCTGTAATGTAGGTTGTGTCAGCATTTCCATTATACTGTACACCGCTATTTTTCAGAGGTTTAGATCTTGGCTATAAAAATCCACCTGAGGTTGAGAGTTGGCAAGTTGGAATTTCAGCAGAGGAATTAATTTTTTCAACTAAATTTGAAAAATAAATTCCATTAGAAGTGTAGACAGCCTGGAAGAGCAATGTTTGAGGATGCTTCTGTTTTCCACAGTTTCATTAATATTTTTTAAGTTTCAACAGTACTTTTTACCACCTGTTTTACAGATCAATAGCTAGATTCATTCTGGCTGGAATTCCATTCACCTCTGTCGTTTCACATCTAAAACTATTTTGGTCCCATTTGTCTTATATAAATAAATATTTTTTCATAGTGGGTTTTTTTTTGGCTTGTCCCTACTTGTATGCAGAGATGCCCAGAAGGTAAAGAGTGTGAATCCCATCATGGCACTGAGTGAGCAACACTGCAGAGGAGTCTGGAGTCTGTCTCTGGAGGCCACGCAGGATGTGACCCAGCCAGAGCAAGGTTCAGGGAACATGGCAAGATGCTTTTTCAGGAAGAGTAAGCAGGTTCTGGTTATGGATGGGGAAAGGGCTGGTGGGTCAATCAGGGAGGGTGGGAAGGGAACCAGTAAGCAGCAGGCTCTATTCAGCAGGGAGCAGCTTAGAGGAAATCTAACCACCCTCCCGAGCCAGCCCGTGACCCAAACCCTGCACCAGCAGATCAGAATAATGTCAGGCACTAAGCAGCCAGTGGCAAGGACTAAATCCTCATTCTTCAGCCTCCCTGGGGAAGCCTGAAGACATTTCTCCTCCCGTTGTCTTTTCTGGGCTTATTCTGTTTCTAAACAGGTAGCATCGATCTGCAAGGCCAGCTGCACTGTGGTTTCCTCAATGCTGTCAGTCTCTGGAATCACAATATTTTTCATATTTTCACACTTTTGCACCGTTGTCTGCAGACACAGAAAGTAAAACTGCTCCCTGAAGCCTGTGGTTGTAAGATCCCCTAGTGGATCTGCTAAAATCTGGTTGTCCAGCTCCTGTCACTAACACCATCACAGCAGACATGCAAGAGCTGTTGACAGCTCTTCTTCCCTGGAAGGAATTGGCCCTGGGTTTGCTGCCATTTGTGTGCCTAACTGCAAGCTTTTTGGGATTCTTGCCATTTTATTTTTGTAGAAGATTTATGGAAAGTATTCCAAACCAAGAACCATATAACCAGCATGTAATGTGTACCATGTAATACCTATTTTTCTCCCACACTGCAAGGGTGACCAGAAGTCTAAAATTAGGAAACAAGGAACAGAAATATATAGATGAAGAAAACTCTCAAATTTACCGATACTTTCAGGCAACATAACACCCAGCTTGTGTTACATTTTTTTTCCACTGATGATCCTTAGAGATTGTGAAACTGCCATAACTACAAGTACAGGGAAGTAGCTCCTGCTTTCAGTTCCAGGGGACTGGTTAAGATGAAAGTGATCAGAAACACTAAAATCAAGGTTCACAAATAAAGAGTTATTAATTTTCATTATGAGTCTTTTCTATTTTAATGATACCCCTATTCCTCAGTGCTTGATCAGAGATGTGTGGAGGGAAATGCAATGTAAATATATAGAATAAAGTTGTCCCTTTTGATAAAAAAGGCCACATGTTTCACATCCAATTGCACCTACTGACTATTCATAAATTAGTAATTTTGAAAATATTCCTCTATTCATAGTGTAATATCCAAACAGCCTCTCAGCAGAGCCATGGTCTTGATGACTTACTACATTTCTAATTCCTGCTCTTCGATTTTAGAACAACTAACATACTACAGTTTCTACCTTCCATTAGATTAATATTTGTGCTTGATTTTGGAACTGCCAGCATTAGGATGCTTCATTTAGATAAAGGATCTAAATCTATTTTTCCCTTCAGCAGACTTCAATAACTCCTACCAGTGCTGCAGGTGTGGAAGTGAAGGATTACTCTGTGGAACTTCTGCTGCCGAGGTCTCCACTGAGCCCCAGCACAATTAAGTATGCTGTGCAAGGTCAGGATTTTGTCTTAAAGGCTGGAAGAGACGAGTCAGCAGAAACTCTTCCAGGCTGTGATAGCTGGCCGTGGAGAACAGCAAGTGAAGTGCTCAGAATAATGAGCTCCTCAAACCCCGTGATAGTTTATGTCTGATTCATCAGATAGTCAAAATGCAGATCCACAGCCAAGGAACACATTTTTTTTGGAAGGGATCTACTTATAACCAGAGAAAGGATTAGTCTCCTGTGTGGCCACAGACCTTCGGCGAGCATCCTCAGGCTGCCCTCAGAACATGGCAACATCTTTGGGGCTTGAGTTTATTTAATTTCTTCCCAAATCACAGGCTTAGGTTTGCTTGTACTTGTGTTCAGTAGGCTCTTTTGTTCCTCGGTGTCACTCTGGGTTTATACAAAAAGTATTTCAAAGCTGGCCTAAGTAGGAATTAACCCCATTTTTAGCCTGGTCTCCTACCAATACCATTTACTCCCACCTGGCCTTTTAAGAATGCACACCGCCTGTAAGCAAATGAAATCTACTCCTCTGGCGGCTTAAGATGTGCCCATCTTTTACCTTGAATTTCTAAATAAGACCACAAACTATGTAAATGAACAATCTTCCTTTCTCTCCAGGCTGCTGTCTATATAGATTTTCAAGCACCATAGCTATATTCCATACTGCTGCATCTCCGTTCACTTGGAACGGATGGAAAAACCTTTTCGATTAATGGATTTCACTATGTTGGAGGCTTACAGTGTAATAAACATGCATTTCTGTTACTATAACCAAGTGTAAGCCAGAATTTACATAGAAGGTTGGTGGAAAAGCATTTAGATGATGGGAGAGGAGAAAGTTGGGGTGGACAGAATGGCAGTGGGGTATGAAAGCGATAAATAGAGAGTAGGAAAAGCACAGGTAACATGGGCAGGTTATTACTGATAGTAGGGGGAGGCAGCAGAGAAGAAATGAACTGGAGTTTTTACTGGATCCCAACTTTTCCAAGTTATCTTATACACAGGGTTGGGCTGCAGGTTCTTCCTATATTTCAGACGGGAGGGTTAAGAAGAGGCTGTAGGAAATAAATCCAGGCAGGAAATGGGGAGAAAAGGGCTGTATGGAGTGCTGGAAGCCAGCTCACCTGGCTGGAGTGAGAAAGCAGAGAAGGAAAATCAGGCAGGAGTGCAAAGGCAGAGCTCAATGGGACTGGTCTCACCTGAAGCTGCTCCCGCAACCTTGTGTTTATAACCGGGACAACGGCAGGAATCCCCAGCTATTTGTAACACTCAAGATAATTCAGTGCCTTTCTGAAGAGCTCTCACTGTCCTACTCCCCTGAGACCAACACATTAATGGGGTTACAATGGTAACATGGCCCTTTGCCACAACAACCTGTTTTACACAGAAGGACTCTTGCCTGAAAGCATGTCATTGCCATTAGTAAAGCTTTGTAGGAAAGGACAACAGTGGCTGCTGATGCCATAGCAACCCATGCAAGAGCAGGTAAGGTGGGCTACACCAGTTGAAAGGTGCCAGAGAGCTATTAGGAAAGTCACAGCCTTGCAAACAGCCCCTCTTTCTCATGACAGCAGGTGGCAAGAGGTCATGCTAAAATGCTCCTCTTGCCCTCTGAGTTCCTACAGTGAGGAGAAGCAAAGATCTCAGAGCTAATCTCACAGATGATAGCAGTTTCAGCAATGGTGTGACCTCACTCCCCAGACAGGAGATGAAAAGCAGGGGCACCGGGCAGTACTTGGAGCCAACCCTGTGAGTCACAGTGCAAACCGCTCAGCCCCACACCTGTATGAGACACTTCACATGTTTATTGGTCCTCACCTGAAAACATCCTAACCTAAAAAACTCTGAGAGCACCAGTCAACTTTAATAAGTTTTAGAGGTTGTTCAGGCTAATGACAGGTGAATGAAGGGAAGCAATACTAACAGCTAGGCACTTTTCCAAAGGATGTCTTTTCTAAAGCAATTATTATTGCCAACTGAATATTCCAAAAGAAGTAACTTACTCATCATCTTGCACCATGTTTCTGTTCACATGTTGCTCATCAATGTAATAAGTGTCTGCACACAAATGTATTCATTACTCCTAATTTCTCTCACCCATCATCAGCCAATCACTCTTAGCCAGCAGATCTCTTCTGTACAGCTGTAATGTTTCGTTTGGTGGTGTGTTACCTATGCTGCTTGTGTATGGCACGTGGTGGTGTTTCTGCTGATCGGATGGGTTCTATGATTGACTAACATGATGGCACTAGTTACAAATCACACAGGATGGAGTTCTGAATGGTGTGCTTGGTGAATTTTCAGGCTAAAAGTTTGGTTTGGGGTAGTTGATAAGCTAAGGGGGGCAAAAGATCTTCGGTGTTTGCAAAATGCCTGGGAACACATATGAATCAAAATTCTGCATTTGGTGCGTTTGATCTGGGAAAGAAAACACACGGGATAAAGCTGCATCCTAGTTACCAGCCTTTGCCATACCACAGCCTTCACTATCGCAAAGGAGGCTTATTTGGAAAGAAAACACAGAAAGCCTAAACACTGTGCTACCGCTGGCCGTCAGTGGGATTCATTCTGTGGCCATGTGCCAACTAGTAGCTACCAGAATGTAAAAAGCACCTCCAAAGGGCACTAGTGGCATTTCAAGGCTATTCAAAATGTCCGTAAAGTGACTGTGCACCTCTCACGTCCCTGGTGTAAGTCAGCCACTGCTCTGCTGCATTCATTGCACTTACACCGGTCTGCCATCACTGTGAGATCCAGATCTGCTGACAGCACACCTTCAAGATTTTCAGCACTACTAGCAGAGCTTGAAGATGTCACTTCATTCTCCGTGTTCCTATTTTTTTCCTTTTTTAAGGTATTTCACATAAAATTAAAAAAATGTTAGCCAACAGTATGTGGAAAAGCCCCAGTGCTTCTTCCACCCTACTGCCAACGTGCAGATTGCAGGTCCAGATTGGAGGCTGAATTTCCCTGATGAGGGTAGGTGCTCCTACTCTGAGTTGCAGCCTCTCCATTTTCCAGTCGTTATTTCCTACTACCTCTGGCTCTTTCCTCTCCACATCGGAATACAGCCTGGTTTCCATGTTTCTCTCCCAAGAAGTATTCATTTTAAAGAAGACTTGTGCAGCTTGATGTTAGGCTGGGAACGCTGTTCAGAAATTGCTGCTCAAGGATGCCTGTTATTTTATAGCATTTTCTTTTTCCCTGTAACACAACTGGATGTTTGAGCCAGCGGCGGGAAAGACCATCATCTACCACATTTGTCACCAAGCTTGATAGATAGTATTCCCAAGCCAATGCCATAAATGCTGTTTGGAAATTGCAAAGCCAGGCTGCTGCCGCTGCTGGTCTGGCCAAAAAGAATTAATTTATAATCATGAATATAAATTTCATAGATAGTATTATTGTCATTCTGCTTTTGAGTTATAGGACATATGGGGAGTGGCTTGTGGAGCAGAAGCGGTGTCACCATAATTCAGTGTAATTCCGATGACAATCGTTCTATCTATCACACAGCTATAAATCAATCAATTTCCTACATTAAAGGGAAAGACCTCACCTCTCAGAAGTTGGGGGAGAAGGAGGAGGGTCCAGGTGTTACTGGTTATGCTGACTAAGGCTGGTTTTATTGCAGATATCAGCCCCACTTCATGAATGTATTTCCACTGCACTCTGATCAACTGAACGATGCTTTCCCATGTGGCTACATGCACGTTTTTAAAAATAATCACACATCATTCATTCAGGTCCGTCTTCCATCTCCGCTGCCCTCTGCCACATGCTAAATTACCGGACTTTCTAAATGAACGATAGTTGACAAACTACAGTAAACTTACTGTCCTGACTGAAATGACATTAATTCAACCAGAGCCCAATATATTCAAAGGTCTCTCTGAAATGCCATGAATTAGGGAGCAGATCTTTTCTATTAATGCGTCTTAGTCCCTCCCAAAGGCTACAGGCCTCAGGGAAAAATAAAAGACAGTAGAGCCTCAGTGCCACTGAGCAAGCATGTAACGGCCTTGCGAGCACACTGCTGGGAAGAAGAATGCAGGACTCTCAGGAAGTAATAGCTTGCATGGGGAGGAAGAGCCTCTGCCACCAATGCAAAGGCATTTTGGAAAGCAGAGAGTTATATAGTTAAGCAACCTATTGTTCGCCGTAATGAAAAAGCATGACTATTCATGAGTGTGTTACAGCATGTAGTTTGCCAATTACCCAATCAAGGGACATGCTCATTCAGCCATGAGTGAGGGCAGTACCCATAATATTTTATTGCTATTAAGCCTCAACTTTGCATGTTTTTATATAGACTATAGGGTGTTTAATAGCCATGCAAAGCTATGACTTTCTTGCATACATTACAGATGGGCATAAGAGGATAAATCCTACTGCAAGCCGCCCGTGCTAACCCTTCCTTTGTAACTGAAAATACAGAGCTGTGCAGTATTGTGTCACTTGGAGTTGTCTGAATGGGTCATGTATGCAAGATCTCCTCCGTTTTGTGAAAATGTTACAGAGCTCTGCAGGAGGTAGTGTCACAGAGTCAACTGTAGGAACGGAACATTTGGGTTGAAATAAAAGATGTCATTTTTTAAAAGTCAGGAAGGAAAATTATGTTTTTTAAATGTCCAGAAAAATAAACAGTAATCCAAAATGGTAAAAGAGAATGAGATGCTTTTGGCAGAAGGAAATTTAAATACATCCCCATAGTTTAGTGTTATCCATTTGGTTTTATAATTGCAGGGGAAATATTTCAGATACTAATATCCTCAGAGACAGGGTCAAGCTAGGAAAGCTGCTTTCCCTCCGAGTCAGAACCAGGGAGGTGTCTGTGTGAGGCTCCTGGCTCAGCTGCGTGAGAGGACAGGACATACTCCCAGTCTGAACCTGTATCAACTAACTTTGAAGCCTGGGATTCTTACAGCGTGAGGGTCTGCTTTGTGTCCTCTCCAGTTCATGCATTCAGGGTTAATTCACCAGTAGCCTTACACATGAAATTGAAATGCTAGCTGTTTATTTATACTCTGGTATAAACACACATATTTACATTTGTTAATTGCTTCTACTTCTATGAAACATCTGTGGTTTGAGGTCTTCCTCTTCAAGAATGGGGCAGTTACAACACTTGACTTTCCTGTAATGCCAGATTTTTCCTACTCCTTCACAGACAGGAACCACTCAATGATGTCAACTATTTTTTTACTTTGATAAAAATGTATTGAGAGCCAAGATCATCTCTTAATAGTTCACATTTCTATTTAATAACCTGCTGCAATGTCAAAAGATACAACCATCATATTGCAGTTCCAAGAAGTATTATGCACTGCCATCCTATCTATTGATGCACATCAGACATGTCCATGTTATTCCATATTCTGTCCATTCCAAAGAAAGGCTAAAGGAGACAGAGGGTGCAGATCTTGTTAGGTACAGCCTCTGACACTATCACTATCAATTGTCTTTTGCTAGCACTGATCATCACCTCAATTATCTGGTGTCCAGCCTACCTGATAGGTTTTTGCAAACTATAACTCTTCTGTCGATGAACATGGAATAATGACAGCTAGGGGCAGATGGACAGAATACAAAAGAGAGAAACCTAAAAGTATTATACACATATGCGCACACACGCAAACATCCGCCTGTGTCTCTAAATTCATCAAAAGCTGCAACAATTCGGCACGTCCCGTTGTTCTCTTAAGATGCAATATTAGAGTATACAAACCACAAAGAATTGAGTTTAAAATGCCCTGAATTGTTCTTTTTCTTTTTCTCTCTCTTATTTCATTCTCAAGCCTGTTACATGTATAAAACGTCCTGGAATACAACAGAATACAGTACCTAAAAACACACCTGGTAAATAGTGTTTGCCAACTCATTCACAAACAATTATTGTATGTTCAAATAACAGGAAAAGAAAACTGGTTTTGTAAAAGTATGTTTGGCACAATTTTAATTTAAAGTATTTTTTTTTAATAATTCCAATATCACAAGTTTGAACCAAGGACTGAAAAAATCAAACAAGAACTTGTAGACAGCACACTGCCATTGGAGCTGTAAATTTTTACCCATGCAATATACCCCACAACATGAGAAAATGGATTTTAGTGCAATATTAATTGAAGTTTTGCCAGTATAAGGTTCATGAGGTTAATTTGAAAAGAATACATTACCAATATATTTATAGCATTTAAATAAATTAGGATTACACTTCACACATCAATAACAGCTGTTAAATAATATTTTTATTCTATGTAAATTCTATCCATTCATCTCTGTTGTATAACAAATGACCATAATTATGGTGCTTCATTGGTAGGAAGGTCATTGGTAATCTTGTAATTTCTCATTGGTGTAAAAAGAGAAAACAGAACTGTTTGTGATGAATGTATTCAACCTTTTGCATACTTTGGTGCTTGGGACTATGCATTAAAATGCAGCAAGAAATTAAGTTCTTCACTTACACAGCATTTTTAATCTAGTGCTGTTGATTTGTTATAACTAAGGCATTTACAACGCTTTCTCAGGGGACTTTCCCCTGTATATTTTGTATTTTCTTCCTTAGAAACTAATAAAGTTCAAACATTCACAACGTTCCCCCCATCTCAAAAAGCCCCCCCAGAGCCAGAAATCACAAACTCAGAATGACTAGAAGCTCCAGTCTTTTCATTTTAACTTGCAGCCCATATATTTTGGCTACCTGAAAAATAATCAAATCAATGTCTCAAAATCGAGTCGTAAAGCATGCGTGAATAAAAGTGAGAAAACAGGCTACTTTCTAGTAGTCTCTAAATTGAGATTACTTAGACAGATATGTAGATTGAGATATTTTTTTTCCTAGTTCTGTCTTAGTTTTATACAGAGATTTGCTTCTTGCTTTCAAAAAGGAAAGAATGCCAGGGTTTCTTAGAGGACTCAGAATATATTTAGGAAGATGCATTTCCCTGCTCTAAAGTAGCTAATATGATTCCTGTAAGAAAATCTTCTGTATAACTTACTAAAATATACGATATATTGTGTGATTCAAATACAAACTTTTATAGTTCTCATTGTATAAACACATATTCTCTTTTCTAGTGGAATATACAGTGATTGTATGGCCTTTATATAGGGAAATGAAGATGGTATATTGATTGCTAATTCATAGAGAGAAAAATATTAGAAGAACGGTGCCCTATACCTGGAGTATCATTGCAAACACCGATGCCAGAAAGGCCCTCAGAAGCAGGGATTCATGCAAAGGGGATTCTTTTTAATGGAGCTTGATTTAATCCCATTATTCTAATAAAGTGTAATCAATTGACGCAGAAAATCTGAAGGTCTAGTTCAGCTGCTGATTAGAGTTTGGTTGTTTTTAAGACAGTGGATACAATGAAAGAGAAGTAAGTTAATAAGCTTTTGGTCCGCTAATCCACACTTCCTGGAGCGAGTTTGAGTTTTGAAGGAGGGCAATTTGGAAGCTGTCTTAGCATAAATCTAAAGCAAGTCTGTGGCTGTCTACGGGGAACAAGCCCCTCAGCATTCACCAAGACACGCTTCAAGGAGATTCTACTCTTAATCCAATTTACTCAGCCGAATAAGTCCCACTGCTTCAGCTTGCCAACAAATTAAAATCCAGCTTCATAAAAACACCTTGAATTTGGAAGGTATTGGCTGGCCTGCTAGACTTGAAACTTCATTTATTCTGGCTAACTTCTCAATTATCTTCCCAGCAGTGGAGATGTGTAAAAGTGCAAAAATCAATAGGATTCTATTCCCTTTCTATTGGAAAGGGAAAAATTAATGAGATAGGACACTCTCTTAATCAGAAATAAATGTTTTAATTCAGATAATGACATAGTTTTCCCTCGCTGAAGGATGACAAATGCTGGGCTGCACCCCCAGCAGAAGCAGTTTCAATTTTATTGTAAATATAAAAGGTATTGATCGGTGAGATGCACAAACCCTATTGCTTACAAAAGCCATTCAGGGGGACTGGGAAAACTATTAAGCACTGGGTCAGAAATCAATAAACAACACTGAAATGTAGCAGAGGTCGCCCTAAGGCTTCGTGGCATCTTAGAAAGCCAAGTGGCAGAAATAGTGACAGAAATGTCTCTTGTGGAGCAATGTTAGGGATGAAGGGGTCATGCGTTTAATCTCTTCGGAGCTTTGACAGGTCCGTGGAACAGAACTAATGTAGTCTTTCCTCGCTCCCTTTGATTTAAATACATGCTGATTCATCCGACAGCTGAGTGCAATGATTGTTTTGGGTCATGCAAATATATTGGCTCAGAAAATATTGTAGGAGTATTTTGGTCCTACTCTGCTTATGTAAACGGGATTTTAATTTGAGCTTTGTTTGTCCTCTTTAGAAAAATGCAAATACAAAAGCACAAAGAAAGAAGTCTCTGAAATCAGGATCTTCCAGCATGCAATTTTAAAGACAAAATTAAAGATAACATTTAAAGAGGTAAAATTTAGAGATAAAAAGCCCAAGTATTTTTGTACCATAAAAGTTATCCAATACGACGTTATTTGGAACAGTATAATGAACAGCTTATTTTTTCCTTTCTGCTTAAAGGATGCTTTCATTAAAAAAGATTACTTCCTGTGCCAAAAATCACTTACCATCACTGAACAAATCACAATCACCCCAAGCACTTGCTCCCTGGTGGTCTTTAGTTTGAAAGTGCCATATCTGATCCCAACCTGAATCTCTTAAAATGCACTGAGGACCACATTTAGCACGCACAGCTACTGCTCCGTAAATACACAGCAGAAACCACCCAGAATGAAGAGAAAGACCAGCAAAAGCAGTGTCTGTTCACTGAGGTGGGAGCTGATTTTTCGCAGAAGACATTGATTTGAAAGGCTTAAAGCAGAGTATTGAAACTTTTAACAACATCATTCCAGAAGCAGAGTCAGAGCCAAAAAAAAAAATAAATAAAACCAAGTGACTGTACCTTCTGCTCCGGGAAATGCAGCTTCCCCCTTGACATGGATATGATTATAAGATTGGTTAGGGTCAGGTTACCCATCAGTAGGTGAAGTGTTCAGGTGCTGAGGATTTCAGTTTCATCTCACCTCAGATATTATGTCAGCTCCATGTCATTTTCATCACGGGGAATGATTTGAGGGCTTGCTGTGTCCCCTGTTATTGCGGTCACTTGACCTCAGATGTAACTTCTGTTTAATACCAGCATTTTAACAAAGCCTAGGAGTAGCACACACACGGCGAGCCACCACTTGACCTTTCCCTGCCTGGAAGACGCCAATTGGCTCTGGCCTTGGGTTCCGCTGCCCCCTCCATTTGCAACAAATGAATGTTAAGGCCTCAATGAATTGGCTCACATTTGAAGTTATATTTTTTCATTGCCACAAGCAGTTTAAAATTGAATCCCCTTTTTATATTTTGTCCTGAAGTAATGGTATTTTTCCTGTTGCATTTGGTTTAGGAGTATAGAAATGGGTTTGTTCTTAAAAACAATATTCAGCTCCGCCATGTGCTAATTTTAAGCACATGGTATTAAGGGAGAACAAGTAAAGAGCAAAGTGCCCTTGCTCCATAAAAAGGATCACTTTATGTTTCTTAATGAAACTGTTTCCTCTTCTTTATTAAGAATGCCTAACTAAATCTGCAAAGTAAGTAGAAAAAACTTTCTAAAACCATTAAGAAGTATATGTTACTTCTAGTCACAGTACAGCAGGTTAGTAATACGATGCCCCCACCCATGCAACTATGTTGTTATTGCTCAGCCATTCATTATCACAGCTCACGTTGTATAAATACATTACAAGAGCGGCTTCTGAGATGTGGCCAGTTTAAGTGAGCAACACAGGATTTTTACATTTATTATTAGTGTAACCGCGATCACTGCTCAAGCTCCCAGGCGTTCTGGGGATGCCCCTCAGAGCTCCTGCTTTGTTAAGTGCACCTTTTGATGCTGGACAAGCCACTGTGGCCGACATCCAGGTGCTGATAGAAGGCTGATCTGCTCTACCAGAATTTTTCTATGCCTGCTTGGTTACACGAGCAAAGTAAATGTTTATGAACGAGGAGATACAGGCAGAGTGGAAGCAGTTTTGTTACTATGTTGTCAATCCATAAAATTTGTCTGAGATTAGCAGCCTGATTTTCAAAGGTACCATACTTAGGATCTTTTGAAAATCAGCTGTCTGAACACGGATTTAGGAGGAGCAGCAGTCTATGTCTGCACTACCACGCCGCGACCCCGAAGGAGCAGACTTGGAGTGTAGCAGTGGCACCCGTGCTTCAGGAGGGGCAGTCTGGGGCTTGCCCTGGCCCCACAGCAGCCAGCGCATTCCTGGAGCAGAGCCTTCAGCTGGGGTTTCATCCAGAAGGAGTCCAGCTGCAAACTCCCAGACCTCTCTGCAATGCAAACCAAGGGGCCATAGGTGAAGGAAGCTTCAAAAATGCATTCCTGGTTCAAAATGTAATGCTAATATAGGTGCAGCCTCACGCTACTTTGCCAACAAGCCAACATGCAGGGACCAAGGACTCCACAAATGACCAGCTCTAGACTTCTCTACTCAAATTATTTGGAAGAAGTCTCTAAAACAGTATATGCTGAGACGGTGAGGGTTTTTTTGATGACGCAGATACCATTACACAGGGAAGACCACAAGGCCTGTACAAGCCACCGCAGAGAGCCTATTTTCCAGCACTGCTCACTAACCGGGAACAAATTCAAATATGTGAGATGATAGGCCCATAACAAATCTTCTCATCTCTGTTACCTTCCTAAAAAGTAGTGAATTAAATTAAAGTAATTATCTTTAAAATTAAAACACAAAATGCAGTCTTCTGAAAGGAAGGCCTAAGATAGCACAATCAGTCATTCAGTTCAGCACGCAATCTGGCCTCCCTCTCTTTACCCTAATGAGTACGCTGGGTCTCTCCATAATCCATCTTCATATCCCTATTATGCCAGGCCCACCAAGCTCTCATATATGAAACTCTTAAAAATAATGGCTTAAAAATATGGCAGCTCTAGCAGGACAAAAGCATACTTTCCAAAAATACAGATTTCCAATCATCCGCTTGACTTCAGATGTTAAGGTTTTCAAAAACAAACTAAATGTTGCAAAATCATGAAGGCTGGAAGTGCTGCAGCTAATCCTGCTTGGAAGATTTCTGGGCTGGAAGTGTTTAACGAAACACATACCTTATTTCCTTGGGCTGACTTTTAATGAAACTTCCCAGTAACAGGGAAAGAGACGCTGACAGTGACTCATGGTCATTACTTCAAAAGGCATTGGAAAATACCACATTTTCAGAAAATATTTATAATATTGACAGTTTTTCATTAAACGCACTATACTGTTTGTTTTTCAGTGATAACTTATTAAAGCAATCTTTTATGCAAAAAAATGTGACTGGGATAATTTCTTCCATTATTCATATGGTTGGGTTTACCCTGAGTCAATAAGAGAAGGCAGAGCAAAAGGACTAAACATCTCCCACCTGACACTTGGCTAGTGAACCCCAACACCTGTGTCCCAAGTAAGAGGAGGTCCTTCATGGTCCCTCAGCACCATCAGCCTGGCCTCCTTGTAACTGAAGTGTGCCAACAAGCCCACCCCATCCTTTAATTCTAAATATTTGGCTACAGCCTATTTTTCCAGTATGGCTTGTTTAGTACACCTGTGGGATACCACCTGGGACAGCTATGCAAATGCTCTTTGCCCAAAGGAATAATAAAGAGTCACTATTGTAGGTAGAAATTCTGAGAAGAAATGAGATGCTTTCTTGTCCATCTGACATTGACCAACCACCAGTGTGAATAGCGTCTTCTCTCTATAACTGTGACCACACACCTCCTTCCAGCAAGAGCGGTTCTGCCTGCACACTGCAAAATCAGTTCATTAAAGGTTCAGTGTAAGAAACTTGAAATACAGTACACCATTAGAGGTGAGCTTGATAATTCCCGCCCCATGCTTTTTCTTTGCTTTTTAGCTTATCCAGTGTGGGAGGAAGGTCTGAAGAACTGATTTTCATGGCATGAAGGAGCAGTTGAACATTTCCTCTTCGGGTGTGTCACGTACAACCCATCACACACTATAAGTGCGCAGAGAGGAGCCTCGGGAAGGGTTGGGAGACGAAAGAGTGAGTAAAATTCCCTTGTTATACCAAGTTGGAAAGAAGTCAAACCTGATACTATGTGTCTCCTGCTCCTCCTTTTGGGCCTTTATGTTTCAGATGGGGACCCAAAGACTGGGACTTTCTCCTATTAAATAAAATCCTGATCAATGCATTTAATAGCCATCCTACATACAAATATTTCTTCAGATTTATTTAACAGAGAAAGCAACTGGAGATTATTATTTTGCTATCCTTATCTTTTATAGAATACAGAACACTTAAATGAATAGCCATTAATTAGAATAACTTGGCGGGGGGAGAGTGTGTAGAACAGTACAGGGCATTCAGTAGGCTCCTGCTAAACTATAAGCCCAAACAACTATTTCCGTACAAGATAGGAAAGCCAGATTTTACAGAAGAAATGATAACCAATATTTCCCTGAAAAGACCCTCAGAAAATGTGCAGCTTTGACTACAGATGTATCCTCCTTCATGGCGGTGCTCTCATGTTTCACCCAGCTCACATTTGTCACCCTGAAGCCCAACCTTATTCACGGCACTAGTGATAAAATTTTCTTTAAATTTAATGAGATTAAACATGCCCTTCTCCCGCATTAAATGAGAAATTTTAACAGTGCATTCTGGAAGAAGGACAAATTTAAGCATGATCTTAGACTTAAATAATTTGCTGAATTGGCACTTAAATCTTTAGTCTTCTTTTAGGCTTTAAGGGCTGTACTCTGTGCAATGGTTTCACTGAAGAAAACCCAATCATCGGTAGTTTAAGCAACAGCAGAAGCAAGACTGTGGATTAGCTACAGTTTATAGTCCCTGGTCTATTCTTCCACACTTTTTCATTTTGCTACTCTTCAAATTAGAGAATACCACTCATTCAAAGAGCCATTTATACTTGTTATCATTTCCATAAACATTCCCAATTATTTAACTTTGAAAAGGTAACTGTTATAAAGCACTTACTTATCTTTAAGGTGTCAAAATGCAACTTAAGTCCTGATTTTGATTCACTCTAATAAATTAGCTATATTTCACCTGCTCATGTAATGCAGCCTCTGCTGTGCCATAACACAGCAGCTGCGTAGCAGCACTCGAACAGCCATTTAGCAAAGTGAGGAACACTGCTGAGCTGCCTTTGGGGGGACGGACACAACACTGGGTGAGACATTCAGGAAATGTAATACCTTCCTACTACAACCATTTATGGTCTGGATCCTGATTTTCTTGGCTGGAATTTAGTGGATGCAGTCCTTTGAGCATTTCTGATTTTTGAGATTTCTTCAGGGGTGAAGGGAGAGTGGCTGCTGTGCTGCTGAGCTGGTGGGAAGCCCCTTTCAGAGTCCCCAGTTCAGGCAGAATCGGAGTGATGGCAGCTACCTCTCGGATGTGTCACCACTCCTGTGCTGCAGCAAAGCACATGGCTCTCTGCCTCATTCATCTGCTGCACCCCAGCACTCTGCAGTGATTTTGGTTTAATAATAGCAAGAGAAACTTCTTGCCAGCTCCATAGTACCACTCCTGGTAACACTTAGAATATCCTCTGATTTCAGGACTGGCCCAGGTCAGCCCCATTTACTCTTATTTTTAAGAACTGATATTACCAATGGCAACCGAAAGCACAGCAATTGTAGGTCATACAGATTTTAAGTGGTGCTATCCCTTTACAAAAAAATTCCAATTTTATTAATTTATATTGGAGAAGTTAAAGGCAGGGGTCAAACATCTTAAAGGATAATGCTGTGCTGTATGCCAAATGGATCAACCCAAGCCTGACAATGTCTGCAAATGGGAGATTTTCTTTCTAAAAAAGAAGCTACAGTGAACACGTGGGTTTGGGTGTCCTTGACATTTATAATTTACAAGAGGATGATTATTAGCAACAATATCCACACTCACTTTAAGACCGAAATAGTAAATGTCACTTTATGCTATCCCTACCTGGATGTGATGCCAGCAGACATCTGAGAAATTGCAAGAATCCTGGAGATAAATCAACCCACAGCTCCATATTCAGCTTGACCCTGCTCTGCTGGGACATGGCAAGCCCCCAAAAAGGCAATATGTCTTTTCTAAAATAAATGGATTTCTGGTACTGTGAATGTGCCCATTAATTTCAAATAAGATGTTGTGTACATAAAGTTTTTGGAGTTCTAAGATAATATTGCCCTACTTATATACAGTGTGGAGAGAGAGATTAGATAGAAAAAGGATTTTCCACACTATCCAATTCAAGGCAATTGCAGCAACATGTGGAACATAAATAGAATAGCCTGAAAATGTGTTTTCTCTGTGTAGAAAGTTACTAATGGAAAAAAAAGTTAATTTATACTGTTTGTCCTGAAAATATTTCAAGATAGAGGTTTAGAATGGTTCCCTGTGTTCTGAAATCAGATTAAAATTAATGATTCCATTATTTGTTTTCTTCTCCCCTTTGATACAGAAAAGAACATTGTGCTTAGAAACAAATGAATTATTTTGAAGCAAGTATCCTAGAGCATGGAAGATGGACGCACACAAAAAGATCATCTAAAGCTTTGCTTCCACTTTTTCTCCAAAAGGACATAAACTAGAACTTTTCCCCCCAGTACAGAAGTTCCAGCAGAAAATATCAAGTGAGCCGTTTCCAGTGCTCATATACCCCAGTCCTACCTGTGGCACTATAAAAATATTAACAGTCACTTTATATATATTTGCTAAGTATACAGTTTTTGAG